>JALMQS010000225.1:10692010-10710490 GCA_024734495.1 Forficula auricularia | reverse complement strand
TATTTTTGGTTTAAAGTCGATTTCTCTATGTCTTCAGCAATGGTTACTAATAAAAATCGAAAAGTCAAAAATCCAATATAGAATAATTATTCCTCAAGTACTAGATGAGAATCAATCGCTATTTTTGGTTTAAAGTCGATTTCTCTATGTCTTCAGCAATGGTTACTAATAAAAACCGAAACGTCAAAAATCCAATATAGAATGATTATTCCTCAAGTAGTAGATGAGAATCAATCGCTATTTTTGGTTTAAAGTCGATTTCTCTATGTCTTCAGCAAAGGTAACGGATAAGAAAACAACGCAGTTGCTATGGTTACTTATAAAAATTCCTCCCAAATTTTTAGCATTTCACAGAGAGAAGCCTATCCATTCTTTCTTAAGCAAGGCTAAATGAGCTATATTAAAACTTTCAAATGAATAAATTTTAAAGAATTTAAAAAATTAAAAAAACTACTCTCTTACTCTAGAGTAAAGTACTTTAAAATATAATTTTACTAAAAACTTTATTTAACATTTTTTGTGGTCCCCAAGGTACTTATTAGAATATTAAATTTCATCAAAATTGGTTAAGTCATTTTCAAGATATTTAGAAAAAACTAAAAAAGTACTGAAATAAAGTACTAATCTTTGTTGGCCGATATGTACCAAAAACTAATCAGCGCTTCATTTTGTTAAACTAATGATAGGTTTTCAATTTCATTTCAATCGTTGTAACGGTGTGGAAAAAATCGTGGGCCAAAATAACGATAACATCCATACATCCATCCCTACATCCACCCGCACGCACTAAATGAAAAAATGGCACTTTTTGGCCTCTCGACGAGACCCCATGTAATTTTTGGCAATACCGTCACGTGCTAAAATTCAACCTAATTGTATACTACAATTTGTGACTTTAATTGAGTTCATGGGTTCCGTAGTCTTTACCTGAGGACCCTTTGAAGCCACGCTTGCTGCCAGACCGATTACAATACTTTCCCCATGCTTCGCATTGGATAAAGTAAAAAATCGTTAAAGCCGTTTTTGAGAAAATAAAAAAAAAACGAAATAAAGGAAGTGGGTGTAAATTAGTAGTGTCGCGATGACAAATAAATGAAAATGTGAAAGTCGAGTGGTGAACTCACCAGTTGATTTATAGTTGCTGACAAAGAGGCCCGGGAGGTCAAAAAATTGTTATGTAAGATTATTTATTATGGGTTTAATTATTTGTAATTTCAAACATAATTTCACGACGAATTTCCCAGTCAATTTTATTATAGTTATTACTCCTGTTTATTTGGCTATTGAACAATTTCTAGGATTAAATTTGAAAACTTTGAATTAGAAGTTTCAAATAAATAATTTAAATATTTTGTTAGTTTAAGTAATTTAAAGTTAAAATGAAAATAAAAAATATTTCATTCGCCATCACTTAATAATTTTCACTTTTTAAGTGAAAAGTATAATCTTTTAGAAATGTAGCTGTTATAGCTTTTATTTTTGTGATTAATTTTATTAAGAGTTGAAATCACACGTAATTAATTATAATTATTTATTGAACATGAACAAATAATAATACAATATAACTACGACCCCGACGTTTCGATCAGGTTATTTTGCGATCGTTCTCAAGTATGATCAATTGAGCACCCACTCCGATTTTAGGTTAGCCACAGCTGGCTTGACAGTACCCCTTCCGATCAACCCTATTAAAATGTAGTGAAAAATTGGTTTAATCGGAGGGGTATTATCAAGCAGTCATTTGAATGATGTTGTCTTTCATTCTTAAATGAAAATGTCCAATCTTTTTAATAAACTTATAATTTTGCAAAAATATTAATTAATTTTTATTTTATAGCCGATTCAAATTCCAAACGTTAAATGGCCCATCATATATTGGGTGGGTCATCTAGCTTTTGGAATTTGAATCGGCTATAAAAAAACTAATGAATATTTTTTCAAAATTATGAGTTTGGACATTTTCATTTAAGAATGAAAAACAACATTTTTGTTTCCAAAAATTGAAAAGGATGACATGGGTGACATTTGGCTTCAACAGGACGGGGCCACTTGCCACACAGCCAACGTAACAATCGATCTTTTGCTCACTGTTTTTGGAAATTGAATATTTTGTGTTTCATTCATAAATGAACATGTCCAATCTTTCTAATAAACTCATAATTTTGAAAAATATTCATTAGTTTTTTTTATAGCCGATTCAAATTCCAAAAGTTAAATAGCCCACCCTGTATATCATATAAAATTAGATATATGTATATGTAAAAATAGTGCATATATCTCCCGAGGTCTTAAAGCTTTGAGGACTAATAAACAATGCTCTTAATAGATGGAAATCAGATTTAAAACATAAATAGACTATAAGTTCCCAAGAGCCCAAAAAATGATTAAAATCCAATGCTGGATGCGGATGTATAGTCTCTGCGTCTAGCAATGGTAAATCGAAACATAGATATGTGCTAGAAAGAATACAAGTTTTTAATAATCTAATAACCCGAAATATATATCGAGTGAATCAAACTCAAATAAACATACATTTGTTTTAATATTTCCTTTTTGTGAAACCTAACCTAGAAAATTCTCTTCATAAGTTACAAGTTTTTAGTTGAAATCGGACAACCAGGAGTGGTAAATATTGCGAAACACACATGCTCCTATGTTCGATTGATTATTATTTTCTACTATAGAAACAGATTAAAATCTCTGAAAATTATTCAAAAAATGATATTTTTACTTTCTCCATAGCTTTGCATTGTAATCGGTCTCGCGGCAAGCACGACTTCAAAGGGTCCTCAGGTAAAGACTACGGAACCAATGGCCTCAACCTTAGCCACAAATGGTAGTATTCATTTAGGTTGAATTTTAACAAGTTAAGGTTTTGCCAAAAATTACATGGGGTCGCGTCGAGAGGCCAAAAAGTGCGATTTTTTCATTTACTGCGTGCGGATGTATGTATGTATGTATGTTATCGTTATTTTGGTCCACGATTTTTTCCACACCTTTGCACCGATTGAAATGAAATCGAAAACCTACGATTATTTTAACAAAATGAAGCGCAAGCTTGAGTTGTTTGCCATAAAATAATTTAGTCTTTTTGATTTTAAGTCGGTTCTTCCACGTTTTCAGTAGAGGTTGCCATTAATAGTCAAAACATCAAAAATGGAATGCAATAAGGTTATTCCTCTAGTATTAGATAAGAATCGATCGTTATTTTTTATTTTAAGTCGATTTCTCCATGTCTTCAGCAATGGTTACCAATAATAATCGAAGCGTCAAAAATCGAATGTAGAATGGTTATTCCTCGACTGTTAAATGAGAATAAATCGCTATTTTTGAATTTAAGTCAACATGGACTGCAAATAGCAAGTGATATCTGATTAATAATAAAGGAATAAACATATTAACATTTCAAATGAATTTGGATAAAGTTTACCAACGATCCGTTGCAGTTTATTTGAATAATTTTCCATTTATTAACTGGAAGATCTAGAGCTAGAAAGCCCTTAATCTTATAAACTCTCCGCATTGGAAATACAAACATTTTTAGCACAAGAATGAACTTTCTATGACTTGCCGTTCTTAAGAAATCGTGGGTATCTGAATCCAGACACAAAGACAATAAAATTATATTTGAAAATGACTTTTCTCCACCTTCGACCCCTGCACAGCCCATAAAATTCCCTCTTCTTCTTTTTACGATGGAGGGGCCAACCCAGGCCTTTAGGGGATACAGCTTTTTGGTGTAACTCCTTCTCTCATCATTTTCATTAAAAAAAACATTCCAGAATATTTTTCAACGCAATGAACATAAAAAAATAGGAAATTTTTTTTTCAATAGTATAGGCTCACATGCCTCCCTGGTGTACCAAGTAAAATTGCATGTTTATTTATTTACATGTATTGATAATCGTGGCTGCTTGGGTTCTATCCAAAGAGGAAAAGTTTCTCTTTAATGCCAAGACCAATGTAATTGAATGACATCACCGCATTCAAGTACGACTGCTTAATTAAGGAAATACAATTTATTCAATTGTTAATCGATTATGTAGACTAAGTGATATTTTCACGATTTTTTTTTTTAAATCATTGGACAATATGTGCCCGTAATACTTTCAATACCTATTGGTACCTAAACCCGAGAATCACAACTTTGAGTACAATAGTATATATAGCATAAATATATATAGTAAATAACTAAAGAAATCAAGAAAGGTTGTCAAATACTATATACGAGCTCGATTTTAATTACGTGTCAGAAGAGATGTGTTCGTCCTTTCGAGAATCGAACCCAAGAGCTAAGAGACTTGAGCTCGCTTCCCACGTCCGTATTTCCGGCTACATATAATCTTCAGTTTTTCAAGTGTCACAAACACAGATAGCTTCGACTCCCACCCGATCCTTGAAATTTCTTATTTCACACTGAACTATAAAGGTTGTACCTTTTTGGTGCAACTTCTTCTTGTATCAATATCAATACAAAATGTGAGGTGAACCACTCTGACATATTATGTTTCGCACTAAATATTTCATTCATAGATTGAATCTTCATTCCTAAAGTGTTGCGAGTGATTTTAATTTTAAACACAAAGCCATCACTATAGTTTAAATCACAGGTGTCCAACCTTTTGGCTTACACGGGCTACATTTGAAAAAAAAAAATTGTCTCAGACCTCGGATATATATTATAATTTTATTGATATTTGTTATTCAAAAAAGATAGTTAATAATGTAGAAATAAGAACTTTATTATTTTTTTAGCTCATAGTGAGCTTCTAATTTTACTTTTCATAAATTTTTTATACTTGAAAATAACTTCTCGTATATGTAAATACATACTTACAAAAAGTGATATTATGTATTAGTATCTGTTTATATTTTTTTCTGGCTACATAATTAATTTAAAATGGATATGAAGAATGAAAATTTATTTTTTAAAAGGGTCACGGATATAATAATCCCTGACTATCCATTACCTATTGACATGTAAAAACGTGCAAAGATCTAAAAGACAAGTCCTGACAAGTTTTAGTCCAGGAGAGAAATTATCAATTAATTGTGATTGTTCTAGGAAACCCCAATTCCTAGTCTCCTTGTACTAGAATGATAACTATATAAACTTGGTTAGTGTTGTAGCATATAAATTACTGAAATAATAAATATTTTAGAAAATGAAAATATGAGAAGAAGAAGAATTTTTAAATATTCGAAACTTTATTATTTTTTTTTTTATCTTACTAGTATATAGTTGAGCTTATAATTTTGGTTTTAGTGAATTTTATTCTTGAAAAAAGCTTCACGTATTGTACAAATGTACATTCATATTTCGAAAAAGGGAATAAATATATCTCTATATATAAATCTCAATGGTTAAGGAAGTTTATGATTTTATGTTGGGCCACACTCATTGCAGTGCTGGCCCGCATGCGGTCCGCGGGGCACGGGTTGGACAACCCTGGTTTAAATAAAGATGGTTAAGTGTTTCAAATTTCTTCAAAAATTGAAGAGTAATAGAATGACTATTCTCAAATTGAATATATTAATACATCTTCTTCTTCTTAATAGACCTATGGTCTGTTTATTCAAACTCGTCCTGCCAGCGTTTTTTAGGTCGACCTCAGCTTCTTTTGCCTGCTGGCTTGTTCGTTAAAATTTTACTTAGATTTTGGCCTTCGCTCATTCTTTCCACGTGTGCGTACCAATTTTCCTTTCTACATTTGATCCAGTCAACGACCTTTTGGATTCCACATTTTCACCTGATGTCTTCACATCTTTGTTTATCAAACAGCGATAGCTGAAGGATTCTTCTGAGGGTCTTCATCTCAGTCGTTTCCAACATCTGTCTCATTTTGGCTGTTTCAGCTGCGTAAGTCAGTATTGGTCTTACCATAGTCTTATATATTCGCACCTTGGCTTTTGTTCTTAAAAATTTATTCGACCAGATTGAGGTATTAAGACAACCTGAAATCCTTAGGGCTTTAATAGATTGTGTTTTTACTTCTGTCTCTAGATCTTGATGAGAAGTTATTTGTATACCAAGGTACATGACCTGTTCAATTACCTTATCATATAGTAATTTGCATCGAAGTGGATCTTTGGATATAGTAAGTTTTTTATTTGTTGTTTTGTTTTTTTCGTTGACAGGGTAAATTCGAATATACTATAATTCTATAATACAATAGTTACAATTGCCAATAGTAGTAGACTATTTCTAAAGAAATCACGAGAGGTTGTCATCTACTAAATTCGATCGAAATGCTATTTTTGGCAATCGGGTTCGATTCCCAAGGAGGTGAAAAAAACTCTGATATGTAATTAAAATTATCCAATCCAAGTCAGATTTAGTAGATGACATGCACTGGGTATTTGTCTAGAAATTTAAGTACTATTATGGACAATTCGAACTTTTCTTATAAATAGTAAATTATTATTTAGAGATTAAAATTAAATAAATATCTTTTCATCTATATAATTCATAATTTTTTAAGTCATTTATTCTTTGTTTTAGATAGGTACAATAAAATATTGAATCATTCTTTCTATTATATTAATCAAATTTTCCATCAAATGATTCATTCTTTTATCTAGCTCTAGAGTAATAAAAGCATTCTCCCTTTCTAATTAATAAATGTTAACCAAATTCAATAAAAATTTGTCAAAATCTACATACTTACATAAATTTATAAGACCTATTTCTCGATTTTTGCTTTCACATTTTAATCCAACTCTATAAACTTTATAACTGGAAATTCTTTATGACAGGCGCTTTTAAGCCAATCCTTTACATTTCCTAAAAAGTCGGATTTAGCGATCGAATTTAACATCCTTATTCACAATGTAAACATTTTCCTTATTAAGATATATCGCTTTCTTTTAATTAAAATTTTTTGTAAATATAATAAAAAATGCAGCCTATATTTTTACCTTGATATCAATTATTAAAAATAAAACAGACTTCAAAAAAATTAAATGCAACAAATAAAATAATAATAACTCAAAATTCAAATAAAATGCACTAAAAGGTATAAAATAATTATCTAATTTAGTTACAACTAAACGATGAAATATTTACATGAAATCAATTTTTGAAGTGGGTGCCAAACATATACATTTTATGAATCGAACTCGACGGATCTTACTTAGTACTTTTAGCGGGTAAGCTCGCTTATATAGTTTGTTTAGCACCGACTTCAAAAAGTGATTCATGTTAATATTACTAAATTATACTAAATAAGATGATTATTTTATACCTTTTATTTGAATTTTGAGTTATTATTATTTTATTTGTTGCATTTAATTTTTTGAAGTCGGTTTTATTTTTTTTTATAAAAATCATTTTTATTTTTCTCTTTTTAGTGATGTTATTAATAGTGACTTAATATAATACCTTGCATGCATCTCGAAAGTGAAAGCGGGCGAATGAATCAGAAAATGATATTTTTAAAAAACAAAACCAAATTAAAAAAAAAAAAAAAAAAAAAAAAGAAACTTAAAAATATAACAAGAAAGCAAAAAACGAGATTGTAATTATCAGAGATCGATAGATGTAATTAATGAATTCGTATGGAAGTAATTAGCCTTTTGGAACTTGAACGATAATTTCCGAATGTGGTCTTGCAGGCTCTCAATTTGTAGTCCTTCTCTGATTATGTAGTTTGTTGATTCCTGGCGGAGAAGTTGGTGTCCTGAGAGTTTTTGTTTCAACTCTTTCAATAAGCGAAACATTGTTGTTTGGCCGCATGACCAAACCATAAGGTGCCCCATAAGTAAGACGAGGGCGCACCATGACTATAGATTTATTTCTGATCCAACTCGATGGGCTTCTTTTATTAATTAAAGGCCATATAATTTTGGCGGCAATTCTTTCCACTTGATGAAACTGCCTTTAGATGCGTAGCCCAATTTAATAATTTGTCCAGATGGACTCTAAATATTTTGCTGAAGAACTCCAATCCACAGGAGTGTCGCCCAATTTTTATTTTGTTCCTTAAAGTCTGGTTTTTTCTAGTAAATAATATGGCGTCTGTTTTGTCTTTATTCAGTCCCAGCTTCAACTTTCCAAGTACTCCGATACAGTCTCGAGGTCCTCTTGGATTCTTCGTACCAGACATCTGGCGTCCCTGTGGGAGTAGAAAAGGGCTGTGTCGTCTGCAAACTGGGCAATTTGTGCATATCGCAGGGTTGGAATATCTGCGGTGTATAGGGCGTATAGAAATGGCGAAAGAAGTGCCCCTTGGGGTGTTCCTGCTCTGATTTCCTTCCAGTGAGATTTATCCTTATTTACGCGAACTCTGAACTTTCTGTTCGCTAAAAAGTCCTTAATAGTGTCACACAATTTCATCGGAAGTCCATACCTTATCAGTTTCGCAATTAAACCGAAATGCCAAACACTATCAAATGCCTTGGCGACATCTAACATGACCAGGGCTGTAGGCATTTTACGACCTTTAATATAGCTTACAACACGAGCAACTTGTTGAACAGCCGAGTGTCTTCTTCGGAACCCAAACTGCCAATTAGGTAATATATTTCGTTTCTCTACTTCATTCTCAAGCCAATCGAGTATAAATCTTTCGGCCAATTTTGCCAGTACTGGAAGCAATGAGATGGGCCTATAGCTTTCTACATGCCTCGAGTTCTTGCATGGTTTCAAGACTGGAATTATTTCCGCAAGTTTCCATGATGAAGGAAAATATTTTAAGTCAAAAACTGCTTGGAAAATGCGTGCTAAAATAATATGGACCTTTCCTGGTAAATTGCGTACAAAGATAGGAAGCACGCCATCATGTCCTGGTGCTTTTCTTAATTTGACACGTTTGATAGCCAATTTAATATTTTTTGGTTTAATAGTTGGTGGAAGTAATTCTTCGCCGCTGTTTGATTGTATCTCAGCCTGTTCCATTTCAAGAAGGAGATCTTCTGTAGGTGTCTGGCGTAGATTAGTAAACTGACTCTCGTAGGCATCAGCTAACATCTCTGCCTTTTCTAGTGGAGAATAAACAAGACCTTGCCGTCCTTGAAGAGGTCCAATAGGAGCTTTTTTCCCTTTTAGGCGTTTAGCAAATTGCCAAAGAGAGCAGTCTACGTTAGAGAGCCTGGATATCCGGTCTATCCAAAGTTTTTGACGCCATTGTGCCACTGCATGTCTAACTTCGCCAATCAGTCATCGTCAAACGGTTCCACTCGCTGCGATACACAGGATCTCGATAACGATTCCAATTCCTACGTGCTCTATTTTTGACTCGAATTAATTCTCGTATGCTGTCAGGTAGTTGATCACCTAGGAATTCAACCTTTTTCTTAGGAATTGAATCGCGAGCTGCAACTAAGATGTCATTTGTTAACGATTCAACCAATTCATCAAGGTGTTGAGGCGAATTGATTTCTGCGGGGATTTCACACAACTCACAAAGACGCCGTCGGTAATTCTTCCAATCCGCCCTTTTAATATCCCAGGATGTATGTTTTTTAATAAAGACATTTCCCCTGAAACGAACTACAACTGGATTGTGATCTGAAGACAATTCGTGCCAACTTATGGCCGTTGGAGTCATACTTGAAATTCCTTTTACAAGCACCAGATCAAGAACACTAGGCGCCGCTCTGGATGTAGTAGGGTAACGTGTCGGCTCGTCAGGATATACTATATCGATTCCATATTTCATACAATAGGTTAGAAGATTACGTCCATTATCATTAGATGATTTACAGCCCCAAAGAGTGTGTCTTGCATTCAAGTCACCACTAATAACCACTCGAGCCTCCTGGCTAAAAAGTGTTCTTAGTGAGTTGACTTCAAGTGGTCTAACTCTTGCAGGCGAATTATAAACGCAAGTGATCATTATTCTACCTTGAGGTGAATTTATTTTGGCAGCTATACACTCTAAATGTCCGAGATTATTTGGAAGAAAGACTTGTTCAGGTTCAAGATCAGTTTTAATGGCCAGGAGAACGCCACGCTGTGGTGAAGTCCCATCAGCTCGAAAAATTACATAGCCAGGAATATAAACGTTATTTTTAGAAGAAAGGCGAGTTTCTGTAATAGTAATAATGTGTGAATTGCGCCTTTGGGCGAAATAGATAAGCTCAGCGAGCTTACTCCGCAATCCATTTGCATTCCAATTAATAATAGTAAAAGAAGAAATGGAAGCCATTAATCTAAAATAGCTACTCCTTCCTCCAGGAGAATTTTGATCCGATCAGCTCCGGTTTGGGCTTTGGAAAGCGATCGCAAGAGCGCTATACATTTGCCTATTATTTTTATAATTCCTGGACTAGCCATTAAAGTTAGCAACTCCTGAATCATTCCAATTGGGTCAGTTTGGTTTTGCTCAGATGTATTTACCTCTGTCTGTGAAGGTTTCCAAGGATTCTGAGACGCCGTCGAGTGCTGGGAGGCCGTTACTGAAGGCAAATGGGGATAGTTTTTCTCCGAGTTGTTTGGTGGTTTATGAAACTCTGATTTTCTTTGATCCATTTGCTTTACTCCTAATGCGTCCTTCCTCTGTTTGGTAGCTCTGATCACTGATGGACATTCCTCATCATTTGCCCAGTGCTCCCTCCCACAATTTGCACATCTCGGAGATGAAGCATTGCATAACCGATTTTGATGTGGTCCACCGCACTTCATGCATTTTTCTGGACAGGAACATGTATTTGACCTATGGTTAAAGCCTAAGCATCTGTAACATTGGATGTATTTAGCTTTATTTTTGTATTTAGCCCAATTTATTATTGTAAAACAGAGCTTTTTTACTCCTAAGATTTGCTTCACCTCCGTTCCAGAAGCGAAAAGACATAAAAATAAATGGATAGGTTGACCGTCCTTTTTCAACTGGACGATCTTCTTAATAGGTAACCCATTAGCCAAAAGATCTTGTGCTATATCTTGTGCTATATCATCAGGATCAGTGCCATGACTAAGCCCTCGTAGAATCATTTTTACCAGGCCCTGACCAGCCAAAGGGTATGTGTGGTATGGTAAGTCTTCATTGTTTAGAAATTCCTTCATGGCCGCATGGTCTTCTACTGTTTTGGTCAAAAATATTGTGTTTTGCGCAGTACATTTAATATCCAAGCCTGCCTTGGTTAAATCGTGAGCACGCTTGAATGTCTTAGTAGGTGTATTCAGATGTTTGTGTATTATTATTGGAGGCGGTTTATGCTCCTTAGGGGTCTTAACTGGTGGGGGAGTTCCAGTGAGATCTTCGCCTTCAGATTCATCCATATCAAAATCTGATAACGCTTCGAAGCTATTTGAAATGCTTAGGCTTGGAGGTGTGCCTTCCTCACCGAGTTGTAACTGCTTGTGTTTAATTTTAAAGCGTTTAGTGTAATTACTATCTATGGTTTTCCATTCAAGGTCAAGAGCCGATGCAGGGTTTACCTGGCTTAACTTAGTTGATTCCGTTGGTCGATTTCCCTTCCTCATCACGGGAAGCCTGGGTTTTGTTGAAAGGCTAGTCTTAACAGGACCCATCTCCAACTCGGCTTTTCGTTTCACTTTCACTTTTTATTCTAACTCGAACTAATATATTAAACAAAATTTAATAAATGAAATATTAACAAAAAAAAAAAAAAAAAACACTTTATTTCATATCAATAAAAGATCATATATCAATGTAATCCAATCTTCGAATCTATCGTTTCCTATCTCGAATGAGAAAATGATAATAAAATTCAATTCATAAATATAGATATTCTCTCGAAACGTTTGCGGGTTTTAAATGAATGTTTTAAGATTTTTTTTTTTATAAAAGATTTTATTTATAATAATTTCGATTATTTGTTTATAAGAGGGGAGATTGGCGATTTACATTATTTCATCATTGATCATATCATCAGAACTTGAGCAAATTAATATGGGACCACCACTAAGGTACCCCTTCCCATTAAAAAAAGAATCATCGAAATCTGTCCACGTGGCAAAAAGTTCTCGCTGAACATACATAAAAATGATTAAATAAATAAATAGCTATGTATCTTGACTACCTTGGAGCTATACTGATCCAAACGCAGAAAGAATCATTAAAATCGGTTCATAAACAAAGAATTTATGGGTGAACAATGAACATACATAGCAAAAAAGGTCCAAAACCAATGAAATTTATTTGGTACCAATCGGAAACTATAATGAACCCAATGCAAAAAAATCATCAAAATCGGTTCACAATTGGCGAAGAAATCAGGTAACATAGATACAAAAAAAAAAAAAATCAGTCGAAGTGGGAACCTCCTCCTTTTTTGAAGTTGGTTAAAAAAGATAAAATTTAATTAGAGTTTTCATTTAATAAGGAATATTTTGAGACTATTAGTGTAAAAGACGAGTTTTTAATCTTAAGTCAAATATAAATATAATATTGCACACTTATTGGCTGAATCGTCTTCAAAACTAATTTTCAAGCATGAATTTTCTCTCTATCTGTCGTGTTTTCTATACCAACGATGAATTGTGAAAGAAAGTTATTTTGGTATCATTATTTTCCTTCACGAAGAACAAACTTAGTTTCAGATTTTCCAGATGAAAAATGCAAAAAATTGGAACCAATTTGAATTTCTGTCAAATTTCTAGTTCAAACCATTTGATAAAAAATTGACAAGTCATCACTAAATTTGCGTAAAATATACCGGGTCTTGAAAAGGTTTTCTATATTTATAATTTATAAATTTTAAATCTGCAGGAGGCCAATTTGGAATTAATTGTGATAATCTACCAATAATATTGACTCAATGAAGAATCCTATTTGTCTATATTTTAACTTCTAATAAGTTGCAGGGATTAAAAAGACAGGTTTTATTGTAGACCGAAATGGCGTGAATTCGCTCAATTTTTTATACACCTACGTTTCCACCCTATCACTTAATCAACTTTACCTTCTCTTCCGCAATGCAAGGGTCTTTCGAGTTCCATAGGGGCTGCATCTTCAAAATCAACCAAAATGTGACAATTAAAAGGACTTTTCGGGTCAGTTGGTATTTTTTCATTTTAAAATCTTTAGATAAATTCTATTGAATATATAATAAAAATTTGTATGATATGTACCTATAATAATATGAATTATAACGATGGGTTTTTTGTTTAAACAAAATATAAAAGTCTAGCCATACTATTTACTTCTGTACTATCATGGAATGCCATGCTAATTACGTGACTAAACAATCATTTTTGACCTGTGTGTCATAAATTTTGGACATATCTTCAATGGGACGATAACTGTTCTGGTTGTTAGTGGCATTTCTTTAATCCTCTCTAATATTTGCTTTTTATTTGCGAAGTCATTAAATAAATATTTGGGACAGTTTATGAATGCGTTTTTCAAAAATTCGCCGATAATAGCGGTTTTCCCTCGCTACCAATGTTAAGGGTTGCAACAAAACTGTTAGATGTAGGGTAATTGTGGCTGATAACAAAATATCTTTTGTTTTCCAGTATAAAATATGGTACTTTATGTATGTATAAATGCTAACACAATTATTGCAAAGTACTGGAAGATTACAGGTGATTTTTTTACGAAACTCAAGTGGGTTACTTGAAATTATCAAATGAGTCACTTGGTGAGCCGTGGGTCATAGGTTGCGAACGCCTGAAATAGGATATTTAAGAATAAAAAAATGCATGTCTCTTTTGAATCGAATAAATCGTTTTATATCAAATCGATTAAAAAAAGTAATACAGTGAAACCCCTCAAATCCGAACCCCGTAAATCCGAAATCTCGGGAAATCCGAACGAGTTTTTTTGACAAATTTAAGAGTGACACAAAAAACTGCTTCGTCAATTTTTTCATTTACGGAAACTGTTACGTGATGGCGTTCTTTTAAGGTTTTATCACTTGTTATATTGCAAAACTATTCAAATTTGACACGATTTTTTTTCCAGTCACTGATTGTAGATTACCTACACCAAACTCGCCACCCAACTTTGTCAAACTTTCTCCAGCGTATAGGCTTTCAATTTTTGTTCTACGGTACAAGAACTGTGTCATAATTTAAAATCAAAACATTAATCAACACCGTTCACTTAATTAAAAACTGTTCGGCTAATCCGAACAAATTGAATCCGAACAGGCTACAGCCCTAATTAGTTCGGATTTGAGGGGTTTCACTGTATGAGCAAATATTGTTTTTTTATTTACAAATCGATTCAATTTAGTAAAGATTTAAAATTATTTTCCATCAATAAAATGCTTTATGATATAGAACAGATAGTGTCTACTCCAAGCCACCTGGATAGGAGAAGCGAAAAAGTGGGTTGTTAATATCTTTTTCGACTCGATTTCATAACAAACTTTATTGAACAAAATATAGCTGTGAGGATGCTTACTCTATGTTTAATTATATATATACTGTACAATATATATATATCAATGAAAAGGAATTGAGTTAAATATTTGATTTTTCGAAAGCCTTCGGCCAATGGTTCGTTGACGATCAAGCCTCCCCACAGAGCAGCCACTTTGGCTGGCGCTTAACAACTTCATGTATAAGTAAGTTATAGCTGGACACATGTGGAGCTTGGAACAGCATCAAATCCAACTGGTGAGATATTTCCGCACCGACACGCCTCGCCCATTCACTTCCGGAACATTCATCGTGCGATATTATAGCTTAGCCTGCCATTGGCTGAGCTATTAGGGCCATTTCTAAATAAGACCTCATTTATATTTAAAAAGTAAACTAAATTAACTGATGCGGTTATTTTGATAAAAACAACACTATACAGAAAATCTTTTAAAGAAGGCGAATCTTGGAGACAAATAATTATTACATCAATAAAATGATTTTTTAAAGTAGATTATAGAATTCAGTAATTATATCAATACGAAATCGCATACACAATGCATATAAATTTAGAATATATTGTAATATAGTTTAACTCCGAAGGGTTATCCAAGTGTCCAGTTTGGCTGTGTACGCCTTGCCTTTATTTAGTAGTACTAAAGAATTCATGATTGATAATTATTTAAACTCAAATAAGATTCTTAAAATTGAAGATCAACTCAAAAATAGAGAATACAAACAAGGGCGTATCTATAGTTTTCTTGCTAGCCTCCTCTAATCCCCATCTATAAATTTTTTTTTTTCTTGATATAACACTCATTAAACACGTATTTGACATTTTTTTAAGTGGACTACTAGTCCGTAAAATTATCTAAATAAATAAATAAATCCCACTATCCCCTATTCTTCCCCTAGACCCACCTCCGATCATCATTCACCCCGCCAACCCTATACATGTTCTCTTGACTCTCTCCTCTTCCCCTAACTCTCATCACATCTCATGAAATTGTTTTTGTACTCTCTAGGTTGAATTGAATTATTGTAAGCAGATGTTTTTTTAATGTAATATAATTTGTTTCTGTTATGCTCCAGGAGAATTTTATTTTCAGAGCAAAATAAAATCTATCTATCTATCTATCACCCTCTGAACCCCGCGGATCCAGGTGGAGGATTAAAATTTGTAGACCTCTATGCATTTTGGTTGGTTGGGTTGACTTTTGATTATAATCTAATAAATTAGAAACTCTTGGACTGCTTGAAGCCCATATCTTGGCACCAACACTCATTCAATTTTAATTATATCTAAACTGGTAGGAAATCATCCCTGGTAACATCGGTCCTCTCAATCCGTTGGCGCATGTCAAACACCCCGCCGCTTGGACTAGCCTTATAAAATTATTCAGGAAGGTAAATTGACAATTTTAGAGCGTTATATAGCTCGAAATCGAAAAATTTGGAGATGTAACAGTCTTCAAGCAGAGGTTCGATATATACGGGTTAATTCTTTTATATTATCAGGCCGGAAGTTAACTTAGACATCTGTTAAATCTGTCAATTTTTTTTTAATCAGCCGCTAGTTCAACAGACAAGTTTACCTTTATTCAAGATAATTGTCTTATAATTTCTCTCATGTATTTAGGGAGGTTTTTTAATACATTTTTAAAAGAAACCATTTTGTTCTATTTTTTAGTTGCTGGAACTTTGAAAACTACATTTTTTTTTTATCTTCAATCTGTAGGAAGTGATCGCCTGGTAAAGAAGACACGACGAAAGCGGCCAAATTGACGAAGAATTGGGACTGTGTCCCCGTACGATACCGGGGGTCTGGTCTAGTGGACATAGGCCTTTGGCTAGTAAGAGGCCCGCCGGAGGCGAGCTTCCCAATTGGTATCAAATATATTGATACATACGAATAGTAATTTTTTAATTAATTCCAATCGATATCTAAGATTGGTGGTGATCCGTCTTCAATAATACAAAAAATATTTAAAATATCAAACTTTTATAAACCCTGGAACAATTCTATTATACCTACATTATTGAATTTGTTTATACAATAAATGTTTCATATTTGATGACTGAAAGGCTAAGGAATCAATTAAAATAAAAAAGTTGTTTCATAATGTTAGTGGAAATGAATTTTATTGGAATTTCAAAAAAGCCCTTTAAAGAAAGTTCTGAAGAAAGTTTTATATAATAATAAGCTGACCTGTTCTGATGTGGCCATCCACTTGACTTTACCATACAACCTGGCCCTTCACTTATATTTAATATTGAATAAAATTATTTATAATCATGTAGGGGAGAGGGGTTAGTTTTTCCATTTTTAGACTCCTGGGGGCCGACTGATTATGTATACAAAATTTGGTTGAGTTTGGCACAAGAGCCTATATTTTCATTTTTTGACCCTACACCCCCCCCCCCATTTTGGGCGGTTAGTTTTTGCATCTTTAGAGTTCTGGGGTCCCACTGATTATGTATACAAAATTTGGTTGAATTTGCTCAAATGGCCTAGATTTTTAATTTTTAACCCCCCTCCACCCCCCTTAATTTTGGGTCGATATGCACCAAAATATAATCAGCTCTTAATCTCAATGGACAAAAACTACGAGTGAAATTTGGTTTCGATATTCACACTAGTTTTTGAGCTAGCTCGTCCACAAAAATTTGGTAACGCACAGACTAACGAACAGACAAAACAATTATTATCTCAAAAAATATAATTTTTTCGATGTTTACTTATTAGGGCTTTTTTGTAGACCGAAATACCATGGTTTCGCTCAATTTTTTTAATCAAAATAGTTTCAGCCGTTTTTGAGATATTTCGAAAAAAAGAAGGAAAAAAATCACTTTTTCATGCAAGATTACAATACTTGACCATACCCTGTATGGTAAAGTAAAAATGTTATATTTTCAACAGTTTTTTAACTTTAAATTATTTATAAAATATTTATATTTACAATATAAAATATATTTATTAATCAAAAACAATATTCCTTTTGATTTCGCTTGGTTTAACTTTTTATTTAACAATATTTTATTTTATTTTAAGTTTAATTCGCTACGGCGATAATATATAATGACAAGAATAACCCCTTTGTGCAAAATTTAAATTACTATCATACCACGAATTTCCAAGCTCCCTTTATCGAGAGAATGCAAATATCGCCCTTCTTCTGCTTCTTTATCATGAACCTTTGAGACTCTTTTAGACAACATAAATATCTAAAATATCAATCCTAGTAGTAATTTTTATTGATAACTTAAATTAGATGCTTCAGTAACCACAAAATGTAATGCTTTAAGTAGGTTGAGTTTCAAATTTCATTTGCAAGCTTTGAGATATAAGTAGGTACTCGTATCTAGTATAGGCAACAAGTCTAACAGTAAGCTGGAATTGATTTTATTGAATTCTGGGGATATTTATTTTTATGTATTTTCGAACAAATATTTAATTTTTGAGACCAAGGCAATATTTATATAAGGAAGAAGTAAAAATCATGAAATTAATTTTAATTCTCAAAGTGAGATTATTTTATGATTGGCCACACAAAAAGTGGCAGTAAAAATAATTTTTAGAAAAAAAAAACCGAGACTTCAAAAAAATTAAATTAACAAATAAAATAATAAGAACTCAAAATTCAAATAATATGCACTCAAAGTTAAAATTAATTATCTAATTTAGTTACAAATAAACGTCAAAATTTTTATATGAAATAACTTTTTGAAGTCGGTGCCAAACATATACATTTTATGAATCGCACTCGACGGATCTTAGTACGTTTGGCGTGTAATGAAGACAACATGGAGTAAGCTCGCTTATATAGTTTGTTTGGAACCGACACTTCAAGAAGTGATTTCATGTAAAAATTTGTCATTTAGTTGTAACTAAATTAGATAATTATTTAATACCTTTTGGTGCATTTTATTTGAATTTTGAGTTCTTATTATTTTATTTGTTGCATTTAATTTTTTTGAAGTCGGTTTTTAATTTCTAAAAAATATTTTTATTTTTCTCTTTTTAGGGATGTTAATAATAATGTAGTGTCTTAAGATAATATTTTGCATTCATCTCGTAAGAGAAACCGTTGGGCGAATGAATCAGAAAATGATAAATTTATTAAACCAATTATTTTACATTAATTAATGTATACATTGTATTTTTTTGCTTCGATTCCGGAGATTACTTCTCCACCATCGAGTGTCCT